>CM056201.1:64679323-64700494 GCA_029692085.1 Gymnothorax javanicus
GTCTGCATGTCAAATCTTTTCATTCTGTGTATAACTCAGTGGGAAAGTGACAAACATGAGTGAAATATGAAAATATGACTGAATGAGAGTGAATTTGCTGCTATCTCCGTAAGGAAGCGAGATAGAGCGCTGAAACTGCGGCTAAACGCACTTTCATGAAAAGACGCTTCTTTGAGGTTTTAAGGTCAGAACTCGACTCTGTGCGTGTATCTGGCCTGGAAAGTGCTTTAAATGACTGTGCAATGCATATATGGTATCGATTGGTCCAATGTGCATGTATGGCCATTTGGAGGTGAATGTGAGCTTCTGAAGTGAAGATATGCACTTTTTGAAAAACTTGTTTAATTTTAGGTCTGCATGTCAAATCTTTTCATTCTGTGTATAACTCAGTGAGAAAGTGACAAACATGAGTGAAATATGACGATATGACTGAATGAGAGTGAATTTGCTGCTATCTCCGTAAGGAAGCGAGATAGAGCTGTGCTGAAACTGCTTAAACGCACTTTCATGAAAAAGACGCTTTTGAGGTTTTAAGGTCAGAACTCGACTCTGTGCGTGTATCTGGCCTGGAAAGTGCTTTAAATGACTGTGCAATGCATATATGGTATCGATTGGTCCAATGTGCATGTATGGCCATTTGGAGGTGAATGTGAGCTTCTGAAGTGAAGATATGCACTTTTTCAAAAAACTTGTTTAATTTTAGGTCTGCATGTCAAATTTTTCATTCTGTGTATAACTCAGTGAAAGTGACAAACATGAGTGAAATATGACGATATGACTGAAATGAGAGTGAATTTGCTGCTATCTCCGTAAGGGAAGCGAGATAGAGCGCTGAAACTGCGGCTAAACGACTTTCATGAAAAAGACTTATTTGAGGTTTTAAGCTCAGAACTCGACTGTGCGTGTATCTGACCTGGAAAGTGCTTTAAATGACTCTGCAATGCATATATGGTATCGATTGGTCCAATGTGCATGTATGGCCATTTGAGGTGAATGTGAGCTTCTGAAGTGAAGATATGCACTTTTTAAAAAACTTGTTTAATTTTAGGTCTGCATGTCAAATCTTTTCATTCTGTATATGCTATAACTCAGTGGGAAAGTGACAAACATGAGTGAAATATGACGATATGACTGAATGAGAGTGAATTTGCTGCTATCTCCGTAAGGAAGCGAGATAGAGCGCTGAAACTCTTGGCTGCACTTTCATGAAAAGACGCAGCTTCTTTGAGGTTTTAAGCTCAGAACTCGACTCTGTGCGTGTATCTGGCCTGGAAAGTGCTTTAAATGACTGTGCAATGCATATATGGTATCGATTGGTCCAATGTGCATGTATGGCCATTTGGAGGTGAATGTGAGCTTCTGAAGTGAAGATATGCACTTTTTAAAAAACTTGTTTAATTTTAGGTCTGCATGTCAAATCTTTTCATTCTGTGTATAACTCAGTGGGAAAGTGACAAACATGAGTGAAATATGACGATATGACTGAATGAGAGTGAATTTGCTGCTATCTCCGTAAGGAAGCGAGATAGAGCGCTGAAACTGCGGCTAAACGCACTTTCATGAAAAAGACGCTTCTTTGGGGTTTTAAGCTCAGAACTCGACTCTGTGCGTGTATCTGACCTGGAAAGTGCTTTAAATGACTCTGCAATGCATATATGGTATCGATTGGTCCAATGTGCATGTATGGCCATTTGGAGGTGAATGTGAGCTTCTGAAGTGAAGATATGCACTTTTTAAAAAACTTGTTTAATTTTAGGTCTGCATGTCAAATCTTTTCATTCTGTGTATAACTCAGTGGGAAAGTGACAAACATGAGTGAAAAATATATGACGATATGACTGAATGAGAGTGAATTTGCTGCTATCTCCGTTTAGGAAGCTCAGAAGATGCGTGTAGCGGCCTGAAACTTTAAATGACTGTGCAATGCATATATGGTAATTGGTCCAATGTGCATGTATGGCCATTTGGAGGTGAATTTCATGAAAAGACTTTTTAAAAAACTTGTTTAATTTGAGGTTTTAATCTTTTCATTCTCAGAAACTCACTGACTGTGCGTGAAATATGGATACCTGGAAAAGTGAATTTGCTGCTAAATGACTGTGCAATGCATATATGGTAGACCTTCTTTGAGGTTCCAATGTGCATGTATGGCGTGTATCTTTGGAGGTGAATGTGACTTGCAATGCTTTAAATGATGCAATGCATATATGGTATCGATTGGTCCAATGTGCATGTATGGCCATTTGGAGGTGAATGTGAGCTTCTGAAGTGAAGATATGCACTTTTTTGAAAAACTTGTTTAATTTTAGGTCTGCATGTCAAATCTTTTCATTCTGTGTATAACTCAGTGGGAAAGTGACAAACATGAGTGAAATATGACGATATGACTGAATGAGAGTGAATTTGCTGCTATCTCCGTAAGGAAGCGAGATAGAGCGCTGAAACTCTTGCTAAACGCACTTTCATGAAAAGACCTTCTTTTTGAGGTTTTAAGGTCAGAACTCGACTCTGTGCGTGTATCTGGCCTGAAAAAGTGCTTTAAATGACTGTGCAATGCATATATGGTATCGATTGGTCCAATGTGCATGTATGGCCATTTGGAGGTGAATGTGAGCTTCTGAAGTGAAGATATGCACTTTTTTCAAAAAACTTGTTTAATTTTAGGTCTGCATGTCAAATCTTTTCATTCTGTGTATAACTCAGTGGAAAGTGACAAACATGAGTGAAATAGATATGACTGTATGAGAGTGAATTTGCTGCTATCTCCGTAAGGAAGCGAGAGATAGAGCGCTGAAACTCTTGCTAAACGCACTTTCATGAAAAAGACTTCTTTGAGGTTTTAAGCTCAGAACTCGACTCTGTGCGTGTATCTGACCTGGAAAGTGCTTTAAATGACTGTGCAATGCATATATGGTATCGATTGGTCCAATGTGCATGTATGGCCATTTGGAGGTGAATGTGAGCTTCTGAAGTGAAGATATGCACTTTTAAAAAACTTGTTTAATTTTAGGTCTGCATGTCAAATCTTTTTCATTCTGTGTATAACTCAGTGGGAAAGTGACAAACATGAGTGAAATATGACGATATGACTGAATGAGAGTGAATTTGCTGCTATCTCCGTAAGAAGCGAGATAGAGCGCTGAAACTACTGGCTAAAAACGCACTTTCATGAAAAAAGACGCTTCTTTGAGGTTTTAAGGTCAGAACTCGACTCTGTGCGTGTATCTGGCCTGGAAAGTGCTTTAAATGACTGTGCAATGCATATATGGTATCGATTGGTCCAATGTGCATGTATGGCCATTTGGAGGTGAATGTGAGCTTCTGAAGTGAAGATATGCACTTTTTGAAAAACTTGTTTAATTTTAGGTCTGCATGTCAAATCTTTTTTCATTCTGTGTATAACTCAGTGGGAAAGTGACAAACATGAGTGAAATATGACGATATGACTGAATGAGAGTGAATTTGCTGCTATCTCCGTAAGGAAGCGAGATAGAGCGCTGAAACTCTTGGCTAAACGCACTTTCATGAAAAAGACTTCTTTGAGGTTTTAAGCTCAGAACTCGACTCTGTGCGTGTATCTGGCCTGGAAAGTGCTTTAAATGACTGTGCAATGCATATATGGTATCGATTGGTCCAATGTGCATGTATGGCCATTTGGAGGTGAATGTGAGCTTCTGAAGTGAAGATATGCACTTTTTGAAAAACTTGTTTAATTTTAGGTCTGCATGTCAAATCTTTTCATTCTGTGTATAACTCAGTGGGAAAGTGACAAACATGAGTGAAATATGACGATATGACTGAATGAGAGTGAATTTGCTGCTATCTCCGTAAGGAAAGCGAGATAGAGCGCTGAAACTGCTTGGCTAAACGCACTTTCATGAAAAAGACGCTTCTTTGAGGTTTTAAGCTCAGAACTCGACTCTGTGCATGTATCTGGCCTGGAAAGTGCTTTAAATGACTGTGCAATGCATATATGGTATCGATTGGTCCAATGTGCATGTATGGCCATTTGGAGGTGAATGTGAGCTTCTGAAGTGAAGATATGCACTTTTTAAAAAACTTGTTTAATTTTAGGTCTGCATGTCAAATCTTTTCATTCTGTGTATAACTCAGTGGGAAAGTGACAAACATGAGTGAAATATGACGATATGACTGAATGAGAGTGAATTTGCTGCTATCTCCGTAAGGAAGCGAGATAGAGCGCTGAAACTTGGCTAAACGCACTTTCATGAAAAGACGCTTCTTTGAGGTTTTAAGCTCAGAACTCGACTCTGTGCGTGTATCTGGCCTGGAAAGTGCTTTAAATGACTGTGCAATGCATATATGGTATCGATTGGTCCAATGTGCATGTATGGCCATTTGGAGGTGAATGTGAGCTTCTGAAGTGAAGATATGCACTTTTAAAAAACTTGTTTAATTTTAGGTCTGCATGTCAAATCTTTTCATTCTGTGTATAACTCAGTGGGAAAGTGACAAACATGAGTGAAATATGACGATATGACTGAATGAGAGTGAATTTGCTGCTATCTCCGTAAGGAAGCGAGATAGAGCGCGCTGAAACTCTTGGCTAAACGCACTTTCATGAAAAGACGCTTATTTGGGGTTTTAAGCTCAGAACTCGACTCTGTGCGTGTATCTGACCTGGAAAGTGCTTTAAATGACTGTGCAATGCATATATGGTATCGATTGGTCCAATGTGCATGTATGGCCATTTGGAGGTGAATGTGAGCTTCTGAAGTGAAGATATGCACTTTTTGAAAAACTTGTTTAATTTTAGGTCTGCATGTCAAATCTTTTCATTCTGTGTATAACTCAGTGAGAAAGTGACAAACATGAGTGAAATATGACGATATGACTGAATGAGAGTGAATTTGCTGCTATCTCCGTAAGGAAGCGAGATAGAGCGCTGAAATCTTGGCTAAACGCACTTTCATGAAAAGACGCTTCTTTGAGGTTTAAGCTCAGAACTCGACTCTGTGCGTGTATCTGGCCTGGAAAGTGCTTTTTTTAAATGACTGTGCAATGCATATATGGTATCGATTGGTCCAATGTGCATGTATGGCCATTTGGAGGTGAATGTGAGCTTCTGAAGTGAAGATATGCACTTTTTGAAAAACTTGTTTAATTTTAGGTCTGCATGTCAAATCTTTTCATTCTGTGTATAACTCAGTGGGAAAGTGACAAACATGAGTGAAATATGACGATATGACTGAATGAGAGTGAATTTGCTGCTATCTCCGTAAGGAAGCGAGATAGAGCGCTGAAACTGCGGCTAAACGCACTTTCATGAAAAGACGCTTTTGAGGTTTTAAGCTCAGAACTCGACTCTGTGCGTGTATCTGGCCTGGAAAGTGCTTTAAATGACTGTGCAATGCATATATGGTATCGATTGGTCCAATGTGCATGTATGGCCATTTGGAGGTGAATGTGAGCTTCTGAAGTGAAGATATGCACTTTTTTAAAAAAACTTGTTTAATTTTAGGTCTGCATGTCAAATCTTTCATTCTGTGTATAACTCAGTGGAAAGTGACAAACATGAGTGAAATATGACGATATGACTGAATGAGAGTGAATTTGCTGCTATCTCCGTAAGAAGGCGAGATAGAGCGCTGAAACTGTGGCTAAACGCACTTTCATGAAAAAGACGCTTTTTGAGGTTTTAAGCACAGAACTCCACTCTGTGCGTGTATTCGGCCTGGAAAGTGCTTTAAATGACTGTGCAATGCATATATGGTATCGATTGGTCCAATGTGCATGTATGGCCATTTGGAGGTGAATGTGAGCTTCTGAAGTGAAGATATGCACTTTTTAAAAAACTTGTTTAATTTTAGGTCTGCATGTCAAATCTTTTCATTCTGTGTATAACTCAGTGGGAAAGTGACAAACATGAGTGAAATATGACGATATGACTGAATGAGAGTGAATTTGCTGCTATCTCCGTAAGGAAGCGAGATAGAGCGCTGAAACTGCGGCTAAACGCACTTTCATGAAAAAGACGCTTCTTTGAGGTTTTAAGCTCAGAACTTCGACTCTGTGCGTGTATCTGGCCTGGAAAGTGCTTTAAATGACTGTGCAATGCATATATGGTATCGATTGGTCCAATGTGCATGTATGGCCATTTGGAGGTGAATGTGAGCTTCTGAAGTGAAGATATGCACTTTTTTTAAAAAACTTGTTTAATTTTAGGTCTGCATGTCAAATCTTTTCATTCTGTGTATAACTCAGTGGGAAAGTGACAAACATGAGTGAAATATGACGATATGACTGAATGAGAGTGAATTTGCTGCTATCTCCGTAAGGAAGCGAGATAGAGCGCTGAAACTGCTTGCTAAAACGCACTTTCATGAAAAGACGCTTCTTTGAGGTTTTAAGCTCAGAACTCGACTCTGTGCGTGTATCTGGCCTGGAAAGTGCTTTAAATGACTGTGCAATGCATATATGGTATCGATTGGTCCAATGTGCATGTATGGCCATTGGAGGTGAATGTGAGCTTCTGAAGTGAAGATATGCACTTTTTTAAAAAACTTGTTTAATTTTAGGTCTGCATGTCAAATCTTTTCATTCTGTGTATAACTCAGTGGGAAAGTGACAAACATGAGTGAAATATGACGATATGACTGTATGAGAGTGAATTTGCTGCTATCTCCGTAAGGAAGCGAGATAGAGCGCTGAAACTGCGGCTAACTAACGCACTTTCATGAAAAAGACGCTTTGAGGTTTTAAGCTCAGAACTCGACTCTGTGCATGTATCTGGCCTGGAAAGTGCTTTAAATGACTGTGCAATGCATATATGGTATCGATTGGTCCAATGTGCATGTATGGCCATTTGGAGGTGAATGTGAGCTTCTGAAGTGAAGATATGCACTTTTTAAAAAACTTGTTTAATTTTAGGTCTGCATGTCAAATCTTTTCATTCTGTGTATAACTCAGTGGGAAAGTGACAAACATGAGTGAAATATGACGATATGACTGAATGAGAGTGAATTTGCTGCTATCTCCGTAAGAAAGCGAGATAGAGCGCTGAAACTGCTTGCTAAACGCACTTTCATGAAAAAGACGCTTCTTTGAGGTTTTAAGCTCAGAACTCGACTCTGTGCGTGTATCTGACCTGGAAAGTGCTTTAAATGACTGTGCAATGCATATATGGTATCGATTGGTCCAATGTGCATGTATGGCCATTTGGAGGTGAATGTGAGCTTCTGAAGTGAAGATATGCACTTTTAAAAAACTTGTTTAATTTTAGGTCTGCATGTCAAATCTTTTCATTCTGTGTATAACTCAGTGGGAAAGTGACAAACATGAGTGAAATATGACGATATGACTGTATGAGAGTGAATTTGCTGCTATCTCCGTAAGGAAGCGAGATAGAGCGCTGAAACTCTTGGCTAAACGCACTTTCATGAAAAGACGCGCTTTGAGGTTTTAAGCTCAGAACTCGACTCTGTGCGTGTATCTGGCCTGGAAAGTGCTTTAAATGACTGTGCAATGCATATATGGTATCGATTGGTCCAATGTGCATGTATGGCCATTTGGAGGTGAATGTGAGCTTCTGAAGTGAAGATATGCACTTTTAAAAAACTTGTTTAATTTTAGGTCTGCATGTCAAATCTTTTCATTCTGTGTATAACTCAGTGGGAAAGTGACAAACATGAGTGAAATATGACGATATGACTGAATGAGAGTGAATTTGCTGCTATCTCCGTAAGGAAGCGAGATAGAGCGCTGAAACTGCGGCTAAACGCACTTTCATGAAAAGACGCTTCTTTGAGGTTTTAAGCTCAGAACTCGACTCTGTGCGTGTATCTGGCCTGGAAAGTGCTTTAAATGACTGTGCAATGCATATATGGTATCGATTGGTCCAATGTGCATGTATGGCCATTTGGAGGTGAATGTGAGCTTCTGAAGTGAAGATATGCTTTTTTGAAAAAACTTGTTTAATTTTAGGTCTGCATGTCAAATCTTTTCATTCTGTGTATAACTCAGTGGGAAAGTGACAAACATGAGTGAAATATGACGATATGACTGTATGAGAGTGAATTTGCTGCTATCTCCGTAAGGAAGCGAGATAGAGCGCTGAAACTGCTTGACTAAACGCACTTTCATGAAAAGACGCTTCTTTGAGGTTTTAAGGTCAGAACTCGACTCTGTGCGTGTATCTGGCCTGGAAAGTGCTTTAAATGACTGTGCAATGCATATATGGTATCGATTGGTCCAATGTGCATGTATGGCCATTTGGAGGTGAATGTGAGCTTCTGAAGTGAAGATATGCACTTTTTCAAAAACTTGTTTAATTTTAGGTCTGCATGTCAAATCTTTTCATTCTGTGTATAACTCAGTGAGAAAGTGACAAACATGAGTGAAATATGACGATATGACTGAATGAGAGTGAATTTGCTGCTATCTCCGTAAGGAAGCGAGATAGAGCGCTGAAAACTCTTGGCTAAACGCACTTTCATGAAAAGACGCTTCTTTGAGGTTTTAAGGTCAGAACTCGACTCTGTGCGTGTATCTGGCCTGGAAAGTGCTTTAAATGACTGTGCAATGCATATATGGTATCGATTGGTCCAATGTGCATGTATGGCCATTTGGAGGTGAATGTGAGCTTCTGAAGTGAAGATATGCACTTTTTAAAAAACTTGTTTAATTTTAGGTCTGCATGTCAAATCTTTTCATTCTGTGTGTATAACTCAGTGTGACAAAGTGACAAACATGAGTGAAATATGACGATATGACTGAATGAGAGTGAATTTGCTGCTATCTCCGTAAGGAAGCGAGATAGAGCGCTGAAATTGTGGCTAAACGCACTTTCATGAAAAGACGCTTTTTTGAGGTTTTAAGCACAGAACTCCACTCTGTGCGTGTATTCGGCCTGGAAAGTGCTTTAAATTACTGTGCAATGCATATATGGTATCGATTGGTCCAATGTGCATGTATGGCCATTTGGAGGTGAATGTGAGCTTCTGAAGTGAAGATATGCACTTTTTTGAAAAACTTGTTTAATTTTAGGTCTGCATGTCAAATCTTTTCATTCTGTGTATAACTCAGTGGGAAAGTGACAAACATGAGAAAAATATGACGATATGACTGTATGAGAGTGAATTTGCTGCTATCTCCGTAAGGAAGCGAGATAGAGCGCTGAAACTGCGGCTAAACGCACTTTCATGAAAAGACGCTTCTTTGAGGTTTTAAGGTCAGAACTCGACTCTGTGCGTGTATCTGGCCTGGAAAGTGCTTTAAAATTACTGTGCAATGCATATATGGTATCGATTGGTCCAATGTGCATGTATGGCCATTTGGAGGTGAATGTGAGCTTCTGAAGTGAAGATATGCACTTTTTAAAAAACTTGTTTAATTTTAGGTCTGCATGTCAAATCTTTTCATTCTGTGTATAACTCAGTGGGAAAGTGACAAACATGAGTGAAATATGACGATATGACTGAATGAGAGTGAATTTGCTGCTATCTCCGTAAGGAAGCGAGATAGAGCGCTGAAACTCTTGGCTAAACGCACTTTCATGAAAAAAGACGCTTCTTTGAGGTTTTAAGCTCAGAACTCGACTCTGTGCGTGTATCTGGCCTGGAAAGTGCTTTAAATGACTGTGCAATGCATATATGGTATCGATTGGTCCAATGTGCATGTATGGCCATTTGGAGGTGAATGAGCTTCTGAAGTGAAGATATGCACTTTCAAAAAAAACTTGTTTAATTTTAGGTCTGCATGTCAAATCTTTTCATTCTGTGTATAACTCAGTGGGAAAGTGACAAACATGAGTGAAATATGACGATATGACTGTATGAGAGTGAATTTGCTGCTATCTCCGTAAGGAAGCGAGATAGAGCGCTGAAACTGCGGCTAAACGCACTTTCATGAAAAGACGCTTCTTTGAGGTTTTAAGCTCAGAACTCGACTCTGTGCGTGTATCTGGCCTGGAAAGTGCTTTAAATGACTGTGCAATGCATATATGGTATCGATTGGTCCAATGTGCATGTATGGCCATTTGGAGGTGAATGTGAGCTTCTGAAGTGAAGATATGCACTTTTGAAAAAAACTTGTTTAATTTTAGGTCTGCATGTCAAATCTTTTCATTCTGTGTATAACTCAGTGGGAAAGTGACAAACATGAGTGAAATATGACGATATGACTGAATGAGAGTGAATTGCTGCTATCTCCGTAAGGAAGCGAGATAGAGCTGCTGAAACTGCGGCTAAACGCACTTTCATGAAAAGACGCTTCTTTGAGGTTTTAAGCTCAGAACTCCACTCTGTGCGTGTATTCGGCCTGGAAAGTGCTTTAAATGACTGTGCAATGCATATATGGTATCGATTGGTCCAATGTGCATGTATGGCCATTGGAGGTGAATGTGAGCTTCTGAAGTGAAGATATGCACTTTTTAAAAACTTGTTTAATTTTAGGTCTGCATGTCAAATCTTTTCATTCTGTGTATAACTCAGTGGGAAAGTGACAAACATGAGTGAAATATGACGATATGACTGAATGAGAGTGAATTTGCTGCTATCTCCGTAGGAAGCGAGATAGAGCGCTGAAACTGCGGCTAAAAACGCACTTTCATGAAAAAGACGCTTCTTTGAGGTTTTAAGCTCAGAACTCGACTCTGTGCGTGTATCTGGCCTGGAAAGTGCTTTAAATGACTGTGCAATGCATATATGGTATCGATTGGTCCAATGTGCATGTATGGCCATTTGGAGGTGAATGTGAGCTTCTGAAGTGAAGATATGCACTTTTTAAAAAACTTGTTTAATTTTAGGTCTGCATGTCAAATCTTTTCATTCTGTGTATAACTCAGTGGGAAAGTGACAAACATGAGTGAAATATGACGATATGACTGAATGAGAGTGAATTTGCTGCTATCTCCGTAAGGAAGCGAGATAGATAGAGCTGAAACTGCGGCTAAACGCACTTTCATGAAAAAGACGCTTCTTTGAGGTTTTAAGCTCAGAACTCGACTCTGTGCGTGTATCTGGCCTGGAAAGTGCTTTTTAAATGACTGTGCAATGCATATATGGTATCGATTGGTCCAATGTGCATGTATGGCCATTTGGAGGTGAATGTGAGCTTCTGAAGTGAAGATATGCACTTTTTGAAAAAACTTGTTTAATTTTAGGTCTGCATGTCAAATCTTTTCATTCTGTGTATAACTCAGTGAGAAAGTGACAAACATGAGTGAAAATATGACGATATGACTGAATGAGAGTGAATTTGCTGCTATCTCCGTAGGAAGCGAGATAGAGCGCTGAAACTGCGGCTAAACGCACTTTCATGAAAAGACGCTTTTTTGGTTTTAAGCTCTCAGAACTCGACTCTGTGCATGTATCTGGCCTGGAAAGTGCTTTAAATGACTGTGCAATGCATATATGGTATCGATTGGTCCAATGTGCATGTATGGCCATTTGGAGGTGAATGTGAGCTTCTGAAGTGAAGATATGCACTTTTTAAAAAAACTTTTAATTTTAGGTCTGCATGTCAAATCTTTTCATTCTGTGTATAACTCAGTGGGAAAGTGACAAACATGAGTGAAATATGACGATATGACTGAATGAGAGTGAATTTGCTGCTATCTCCGTAAGGAAGCGAGATAGAGCGCTGAAACTGCGGCTAAACGCACTTTCATGAAAAAAACGCTTCTTTGAGGTTTTAAGCTCAGAACTCGACTCTGTGCGTGTATCTGGCCTGGAAAGTGCTTTAAATGACTGTGCAATGCATATATGGTATCGATTGGTCCAATGTGCATGTATGGCCATTTGGAGGTGAATGTGAGCTTCTGAAGTGAAGATATGCACTTTTTAAAAAAACTTGTTTAATTTTAGGTCTGCATGTCAAATCTTTTCATTCTGTGTATAACTCAGTGAGAAAGTGACAAACATGAGTGAAATATGACGATATGACTGAATGAGAGTGAATTTGCTGCTATCTCCGTAAGGAAGCGAGATAGAGCGCTGAAACTGCGGCTAAACGCACTTTCATGAAAAGACGCTTTTTTGAGGTTTTAAGCACAGAACTCCACTCTGTGCGTGTATTCGGCCTGGAAAGTGCTTTAAATGACTGTGCAATGCATATATGGTATCGATTGGTCCAATGTGCATGTATGGCCATTTGGAGGTGAATGTGAGCTTCTGAAGTGAAGATATGCACTTTTTAAAAAACTTGTTTTAATTTAGGTCTGCATGTCAAATCTTTTCATTCTGTGTATAACTCAGTGGGAAAGTGACAAACATGAGTGAAATATGACGATATGACTGAATGAGAGTGAATTTGCTGCTATCTCCGTAAGGAAGAGATAGAGCGCTTGCTAAACGCACTTTCATGAAAAAAGACGCTTCTTTGAGGTTTTAAGCTCAGAACTCGACTCTGTGCGTGTATCTGGCCTGGAAAGTGCTTTAAATGACTGTGCAATGCATATATGGTATCGATTGGTCCAATGTGCATGTATGCATGTGAATGTTTGGAGGTGAATGTGAGCTTCTGAAGTGAAGATATGCACTTTTTTAAAAAACTTGTTTAATTTTAGGTCTGCATGTCAAATCTTTTCATTCTGTGTATAACTCAGTGGGAAAGTGACAAACATGAGTGAAATATGACGATATGACTGAATGAGAGTGAATTTGCTGCTATCTCCGTAGGAATGAGATAGAGCGCTGAAACTGCTTGGCTGCACTTTCATGAAAAAGACGCTTCTTTGAGTTTTAAGCTCAGAACTCGACTCTGTGCATGTATCTGGCCTGGAAAGTGCTTTAAAATGACTGTGCAATGCATATATGGTATCGATTGGTCCAATGTGCATGTATGGCCATTTGGAGGTGAATGTGAGCTTCTGAAGTGAAGATATGCACTTTTGAAAAACTTGTTTAATTTTAGGTCTGCATGTCAAATCTTTTCATTCTGTGTATAACTCAGTGGGAAAGTGACAAACATGAGTGAAATATGACGATATGACTGAATGAGAGTGAATTTGCTGCTATCTCCCGGGGAAGCGAGATAGAGCGCTGAAACTCTTGGCTAAACGCACTTTCATGAAAAGACGCTTTTTGAGGTTTTAAGCTCAGAACTCGACTCTGTGTGTGTATCTGGCCTGGAAAGTGCTTTAAATGACTGTGCAATGCATATATGGTATCGATTGGTCCAATGTGCATGTATGGCCATTTGGAGGTGAATGTGAGCTTCTGAAGTGAAGATATGCACTTTTTAAAAAAACTTGTTTAATTTTAGGTCTGCATGTCAAATCTTTTCATTCTGTGTATAACTCAGTGGGAAAGTGACAAACATGAGTGAAATATGACGATATGACTGAATGAGAGTGAATTTGCTGCTATCTCCGTAAGGAAGCGAGATAGAGCGCTGAAACTCTTGGCTAAACGCACTTTCATGAAAAAAGACGCTTCTTTGAGGTTTTAAGCTCAGAACTTCGACTCTGTGCGTGTATCTGGCCTGGAAAGTGCTTTAAATGACTGTGCAATGCATATATGGTATCGATTGGTCCAATGTGCATGTATGGCCATTTGGAGGTGAATGTGAGCTTCTGAAGTGAAGATATGCACTTTTTAAAAAACTTGTTTAATTTTAGGTCTGCATGTCAAATCTTTTCATTCTGTGTATAACTCAGTGGGAAAGTGACAAACATGAGTGAAATATGAAATATGACTGAATATGACTGCTATGAGAGTGAATTTGCTGCTATCTCCGTAAGGAAGCGAGATAAAAGCTTCTTTGAAAGCTCAGCGACTCTGTGCGTGTATCTGGCCTGGAAAGTTAAATGACTGTGCAAAAAGATTGGTCCAATGTGCATGTATGGCCATTTGAGGTTTTAAGCTTCAGAAGATCGACACTTTTAAAAAACTTGTATTTTAGGTCTGCATGTCAAATCTTTTTCATTCTGTGTATAAATGACTGAAAATGCAAATATATGAAATCGATTGGTCCAATGAATTTGCTATCTCCGTATGGCCTGAAATTTGGAGCACTTTGAGACGCTTCTTTGAGCTTTTGAAGTCAGAAGATATGCACTTTTTGGAAAAACTTTTAAATTTAGGTCTGCAATGCATATCTTTGGTATCGATTGGTCCAATGTGCATGTGCATTTGACATTGGTGAAAGCTTCTGAAGTGAAGATATGCACTTTTAAAAAACTTGTTTAATTTTAGGTCTGCATGTCAAATCTTTTCATTCTGTGTATAACTCAGTGGAAAGTGACAAACATGAGTGAAAATATGACGATATGACTGAATGAGAGTGAATTTGCTGCTATCTCCGTAAGGAAGCGAGATAGAGCGCTGAAACTGCGGCTAAACGCACTTTCATGAAAAGACGCTTCTTTGAGGTTTTAAGCTCAGAACTCGACTCTGTGCGTGTATCTGGCCTGGAAAGTGCTTTAAATGACTGTGCAATGCATATATGGTATCGATTGGTCCAATGTGCATGTATGGCCATTTGGAGGTGAATGAGCTTCTGAAGTGAAGATATGCACTTTTTAAAAAACTTGTTTAATTTTAGGTCTGCATGTCAAATCTTTTCATTCTGTGTATAACTCAGTGGGAAAGTGACAAACATGAGTGAAATATGACGATATGACTGAATGAGAGTGAATTTGCTGCTATCTCCGTAAGGAAGCGAGAGATAGAGCGCTGAAACTCTTGGCTAAACGCACTTTCATGAAAAGACGCTTCTTTGAGGTTTTAAGCTCAGAAACTCGACTCTGTGCGTGTATCTGGCCTGGAAAGTGCTTTAAATGACTGTGCAATGCATATATGGTATCGATTGGTCCAATGTGCATGTATGGCCATTTGGAGGTGAATGTGAGCTTCTGAAGTGAAGATATGCACTTTTTAAAAAACTTGTTTAATTTTAGGTCTGCATGTCAAATCTTTTCATTCTGTGTATAACTCAGTGGGAAAGTGACAAACATGAGTGAAATATGACGATATGACTGTATGAGAGTGAATTTGCTGCTATCTCCGTAAGGAAGCGAGATAGAGCGCTGAAACTGCTTGCTAAACGCACTTTCATGAAAAAAGACGCTCTTTGAGGTTTTAAGGTCAGAACTCGACTCTGTGCGTGTATCTGGCCTGGAAAGTGCTTTAAATGACTGTGCAATGCATATATGGTATCGATTGGTCCAATGTGCATGTATGGCCATTTGGAGGTGAATGAGCTTCTGAAGTGAAGATATGCACTTTTTAAAAAACTTGTTTAATTTTAGGTCTGCATGTCAAATCTTTTCATTCTGTGTATAACTCAGTGAGAAAGTGACAAACATGAGTGAAATATGACGATATGACTGAATGAGAGTGAATTTGCTGCTATCTCCGTAAGGAAGCGAGATAGAGCGCTGAAACTGCGGCTAAACGCACTTTCATGAAAAGACGCTTCTTTGAGGTTTTAAGCTCAGAACTCGACTCTGTGCGTGTATCTGGCCTGGAAAGTGCTTTAAATGACTGTGCAATGCATATATGGTATCGATTGGTCCAATGTGCATGTATGGCCATTTGGAGGTGAATGTGAGCTTCTGAAGTGAAGATATGCACTTTTTTAAAAAACTTGTTTAATTTTAGGTCTGCATGTCAAATCTTTTTTTCATTCTGTGTATAACTCAGTGGGAAAGTGACAAACATGAGTGAAATATGACGATATGACTGAATGAGAGTGAATTTGCTGCTATCTCCGTAGGAAGGAAGCGAGATAGAGCGCTGAAACTCTTGCTAAACGCACTTTCATGAAAAAGACGCTTCTTTGAGGTTTTAAGCTCAGAACTCGACTCTGTGCGTGTATCTTGGAAAGTGCTTTATGGAGGGTATCGATTGGTCCAATGTGCATGTATGGCCATTTTTTAAGTGAAGATATGCACTTTTTAAAAAACTTGTTTAATTTTAGGTCTGCATGTCAAATCTTTTCATTCTGTGTATAATCTGGCCAGGAAAGTGACAAAAATGACTGTGCAATGCATATGACTGAATCGATTGGTCCAATGTGCATGTATGGCCATTTGGATAGGTGAATGTGAGCTTCTGAAGTGAAGATATGCACTTTCATGAAAAAACTTGTTTAATTTTAGGTTTGCATGTCAAATCTTTTCATTCTGTGTATAACTCAGTGGAAAGTGACTTTTGAGTGAAATATGTGCAATGCATATATGAGAGTGAATTGCTGCTATCTCCATGTATGGATATTTGAGGTGAAACTGAAGTGAAGATATGCAATGAAAACTTGTTTAATTTGAGGTTTTAAGGTCTCAGAACTCGACTCTTCATTTATGTATCCTAGGGAGGAACCTGGAAAAATGACTTGTTTAAATTTGAGGTCTGCAATGCATATATGGTATCGATTGTGACAAAATGATATGACTGCATGAATTTGGCCATTTGGTAAGGAATGTGAATGTGAGCTTCTGAAGTGAAGATATGCACTTTTTTTGAACTTCTTTGAGGTTTTAAGCTCAGAATTTTGGTCTGCATGTCAAAGTCTTTAAATTCTTCTGCAATAACATATATGGAAATTGGACAAAACATATGTGAAATTTGAGGATATGACTGAATGAAGTGAAGATTTGCACTTTTGAAAAACTTGAGATAGGCGCTGAAATCTTTTTCATTCTGTGTATAACTTTCATGAAAAAGTGACGCTTCTTTGAGGGGTTTTAAGCTCAGAAACTCTGTGAATGTATCTGGCCTGGAAAGTGCTTTAAATGAGCGCTGAAACTGAAAAACATTGCAATGCATATTTTTGTGTCAGAACTGGTCATATCTGTGTGCTTTAAATGTGCAATGCATATATGCAATCGATTGGTCCAATGTGCATGTATGGCCATTTGGAGGTGAATGTGAGCTTCTGAAGTGAAGATATGCACTTTTTAAAAACTTTGTTTAATTTTAGGTCTGCATGTCAAATCTTTTCATTCTGTGTATAACTCAGTGAGAAAGTGACAAACATGAGTGAAATATATGACGATATGACTGAATGAGAGTGAATTAAATGCTATCTGTGCAATGAATATATGAGATAGATTGCTGAAACTGTGCATAAATGGCCATTTCATGAAAAAGAGCTTCTGAAGTGAAGATATGCACTTTTTTAAAAACTCAGAACTCGACTCTCTGCATGTATCTGTGTATAATCTTTGACAAACATGAGTGAAATTTAAATGACTGACAATGCAATGCATATATGGTCCATCGAAATGTGCATGTATGGCCATTTGGAGGTGAATGTGAGCTTCTGAAGTGAAGATATGCACTTTTTAAAAAACTTGTTTAATTTTAGGTCTGCATGTCAAATCTTTTCATTCTGTGTATAACTCAGTGAAAAAGTGACAGTGACAAACATGAGTGAAATATGACGATATGACTGAATGAGAGTGAATTTGCTGCTATCTCCTGGAAGGAAGCGAGATAGAGCGCTGAATATATGGTATAAACGCACTTTCATGAAAAAGGCCATTTTCTTTGAGGTTTTAAGCTCAGAATATGCACTTTCTCAAAAACTTGTTTATAGGTCTGCCTGTCAAAAAGTGCTTTAAATGACTGTGCAAAACATATATGGTATGGATTGGTCCAATGTGCATGTATGGCCATTTGGAGGTGAATGTGAGCTTCTGAAGTGAAGATATGCACTTTTTAAAAAAACTTTTTTGAAAAAATTTGCATGCATGTCAAATTTTTCATTTTCATTGTATAACTCAGTGGGAAAGTGACAAACATGAGTGGAAATATGACGATATGACTGAATGAGAGTGAATTTGCTGCTATCTCCGTAAGGAAGCGAGATCTGCGCTGAAACTCTTTTTCATTCTGCACTTTCATGAAAAAAGACGCTTCTTTGAGGTTTTAAAGCTCAGAACTCGACTCTGTGCTATGTATCTGACCTGGAAAGTGCTTTAAATGACTGTGCAATGCATATATGGTATCGATTGGTCCAATGTGCATGTATGGCCATTTGGAGGTGAATGTGAGCTTCTGAAGTGAAGATATGCACTTTTTTAAAAACTTGTTTAATTTTAGGTCTGCATGTCAAATCTTTTTCATTCTGTGTATAACTCAGCTTCTTTGAGGTCTGCATGACAAAATGAAGATGAAAAACTTGTTTAATTTTAGGTCTGCATGTCAAATCTTTTCATTCTGTGTATAACTCAGTGGGAAAGTGACAAACATGAGTGAAATATGACGATATGACTGAATGAGAGTGAATTTGCTGCTATCTCCGTAAGGAAGCGAGATAGAGCGCTGAAACTGCTGGCTAAACGCACTTTCATGAAAAGACGCTTCTTTGAGGTTTTAAGCTCAGAACTCGACTCTGTGTGTGTATCTGGCCTGGAAAGTGCTTTACATGACTGTACAATGCATATATGGTGGCGATTGGTCCAATGTGCCTGTATGGCCATTTGGAGGTGAATATGAGCTTCTGAAGTGAAGATATGCACTTTTTAAAAAACTTGTTTAATTTTAGGTCTGCATGTCAAATCTTTTCATTCTGTGTATAACTCAGTGGAAAGTGACAAACATGAGTGAAATATGACGATATGACTGAATGAGAGTGAATTTGCTGCTATCTCCGTAAGGAAGCGAGATAGAGCGCTGAAACTGCGGCTAAACGCACTTTCATGAAAAAGACGCTTCTTTGAGGTTTTAAGCTCAGAACTCGACTCTGTGCGTGTATCTGGCCTGGAAAGTGCTTTAAATGACTGTGCAATGCATATATGGTATCGATTGGTCCAATGTGCATGTATGGCCATTTGGAGGTGAATGTGAGCTTCTGAAGTGAAGATATGCACTTTTAAAAAAACTTGTTTAATTTTAGGTCTGCATGTCAAATCTTTTCATTCTGTGTATAACTCAGTGGAAAGTGACAAACATGAGTGAAATATGACGATATGACTGAATGAG
Source organism: Gymnothorax javanicus (assembly GCA_029692085.1). Taxonomy (NCBI): domain Eukaryota; kingdom Metazoa; phylum Chordata; class Actinopteri; order Anguilliformes; family Muraenidae; genus Gymnothorax; species Gymnothorax javanicus. Next base: position 64,698,211 of record CM056201.1, read on the forward strand.
AGTGAATTTGCTGCTATCTCCGTAAGGAAGCGAGAGATAGAGCGCTGAAACTGCGGCTAAACGCACTTTCATGAAAAAGACGCTTCTTTTGAGGTTTTAAGCTCAGAACTCGACTCTGTGCGTGTATCTGGCCTGGAAAGTGCTTTAAATGAGTGTGCAATGCATATATGGTATGGATTGGTCCAATGTGCATGTATGGCCATTTGGAGGTGAATGTGAGCTTCTGAAGTGAAGATATGCACTTTTTAAAAAACTTGTTTAATTTTAGGTCTGCATGTCAAATCTTTTTCATTCTGTGTATAACTCAGTGGGAAAGTGACAAACATGAGTGAAATATGACGATATGACTGAATGAGAGTGAATTTGCTGCTATCTCCGTAAGGAAGCGAGATAGAGCGCTGAAACTGCTTGCTAAACGCACTTTCATGAAAAAGACGCTTCTTTGAGGTTTTAAGCTCAGAACTCGACTCTGTGCGTGTATCTGGCCTGGAAAGTGCTTTAAATGACTGTGCAATGCATATATGGTATCGATTGGTCCAATGTGCATGTATGGCCATTTGGAGGTGAATGTGAGCTTCTGAAGTGAAGATATGCACTTTTTTAAAAAACTTGTTTAATTTTAGGTCTGCATGTCAAATCTTTTCATTCTGTGTATAACTCAGTGGGAAAGTGACAAACATGAGTGAAATATGACGATATGACTGAATGAGAGTGAATTTGCTGCTATCTCCGTAAGGAAGCGAGATAGAGCGCTGAAACTGCGGCTAAACGCACTTTCATGAAAAAGACGCTTCTTTGAGGTTTTAAGGTCAGAACTCGACTCTGTGCGTGTATCTGGCCTGGAAAGTGCTTTAAATGACTGTGCAATGCATATATGGTATCGATTGGTCCAATGTGCATGTATGGCCATTTGGAGGTGAATGTGAGCTTCTGAAGTGAAGATATGCACTTTTTTTTGTTTAATTTTAGGTCTGCATGTCAAATCTTTTCATTCTGTGTATAACTCAGTGGGAAAGTGACAAACATGAGTGAAATATGACGATATGACTGAATGAGAGTGAATTTGCTGCTATCTCCGTAAGGAAGCGAGATAGAGCGCTGAAACTGCGGCTAAACGCACTTTCATGAAAAGACGCTTATTTGGGGTTTTAAGCTCAGAACTCGACTCTGTGCGTGTATCTGACCTGGAAAGTGCTTTAAATGACTCTGCAATGCATATATGGTATCGATTGGTCCAATGTGCATGTATGGCCATTTGGAGGTGAATGTGAGCTTCTGAAGTGAAGATATGCACTTTTTGAAAAACTTGTTTAATTTTAGGTCTGCATGTCAAATCTTTTCATTCTGTGTATAACTCAGTGAGAAAGTGACAAACATGAGTGAAATATGACGATATGACTGAATGAGAGTGAATTTGCTGCTATCTCCGTAAGGAAGCGAGATAGAGCGCTGAAACTGCGGCTAAACGCACTTTCATGAAAAGACGCTTCTTTGAGGTTTTAAGCTCAGAACTCGACTCTGTGCATGTATCTGGCCTGGAAAGTGCTTTAAATGACTGTGCAATGCATATATGGTATCGATTGGTCCAATGTGCATGTATGGCCATTTGGAGGTGAATGTGAGCTTCTGAAGTGAAGATATGCACTTTTTGAAAAACTTGTTTAATTTTAGGTCTGCATGTCAAATCTTTTCATTCTGTGTATAACTCAGTGGGAAAGTGACAAACATGAGTGAAATATGACGATATGACTGAATGAGAGTGAATTTGCTGCTATCTCCGTAAGGAAGCGAGATAGAGCGCTGAAACTGCGGCTAAGCACTTTCATGAAAAAGACGCTTCTTTGAGGTTTTTAAGCTCAGAACTCGACTCTGTGCGCATGTATCTGGCCTGGAAAGTGCTTTAAATGACTGTGCAATGCATATATGGTATCGATTGGTCCAATGTGCATGTATGGCCATTTGGAGGTGAATGTGAGCTTCTGAAGTGAAGATATGCACTTTTTAAAAAACTTGTTTAATTTTAGGTCTGCATGTCAAATCTTTTCATTCTGTGTATAACTCAGTGGGAAAGTGACAAACATGAGTGAAATATGACGATATGACTGAATGAGAGTGAATTTGCTGCTATCTCCGTAAGGAAGCGAGATAGAGCGCTGAAACTGCGGCTAAACGCACTTTCATGAAAAGACGCTTATTTGGGGTTTTAAGCTCAGAACTCGACTCTGTGCGTGTATCTGACCTGGAAAGTGCTTTAAATGACTCTGCAATGCATATATGGTATCGA